>CM051272.1:30294123-30321623 GCA_027921565.1 Artemia sinica
AGGAGTTTTTGAGACCTGAAATAATTGAGAAAGTTGAGAGTCTGCATGATGAAACAAGAGACATGGATGAAATTTTGGAAGATTTGGGTTTTGTGATTTATGAGTGTGCTCTTGTGTCAGAGAAACCAAATATAAAAAGGAAAAATAGTTTTTTTGATGATGAATGTAGTTCCTTTAAAAAGGAGTTGGAGGAGTTATTAGATTTGGTAAATGCTTGCTCTGTAGAGGAAGAAAGACAGAGCTTGTTTTTACAGTTTAAGGAAAGGAGAAGGGAATATAATAGGCTAAAACGGAGGAAAAAACGAGAGAAAATTAGAGAGGAACAGAAAGAGATAGAGAAGGCTTATATGGTAGGGGATACAAAGCAATTTTGGTCAGGAATAAGGCAGGAGAATGGACAAGGAAAAGGCCAATTACAAATCCCTGAAGCTGATACTTGGCCTAGTTTTCTTGAGAGTATAGATGAAGATTCTAGTGGCCTTGATAGTGAAGAATCAAGGGTTGCTCCGCAGTTTCCGATGAAAGAAAAAGATTATAAGTTAGTGAAGGGGGTAACCTCAGATGAAGTTAGGAAAGTAGTTAAGAAGATGAAGGGAGGATCAGGGCCAGAATAGATGGTATACCAGCAGTTTTGTTAAAGAGGTTTCTTGGTGTTTTTTTGCTATTTTTAGTGAATATTTTTAATAGAATTATAAGTAGTGGTGTATGGCCTTCCCTATGGAAAGTATCGATTATGGAACCTCTATATAAGAAAGCTAGTCCTAGTGATCATGATAGCTATAGGTTTATAGCATTAGCGCCTGCACTTGGTAAAATTTTAGAAAAGATTTTGGACAATCGGTTGAATGAATGGTTGGAGGATTATGGGGTAATTAAAGAGGAGCAGGGGAGTTTACGAAAAGGGTATAGTACGTTAGTAGAGTGCTAAGTTATACTTCTACGGGACGTATAGGAATTCCCATGCTATTCTACGGGACCTATACACCTTTTCAAAGAGAGTGAGTATCCTCTCACATGGTCTTCCATTTTGCTGGTACGTATAGGAATTACCATGCTATTTCTTGGGACGTATAGGAAAAACATTTCTAGAGCATGTACTTATGGATTTGGGTGGATTATGTTCCTTCCAATGTTATTCTGTGGGACCTCTACACGTGATTAAACACGTTTTGCTTGCCTTTCCTTGGTACCTTTCCAAACGAGCGGGGATTCCCCTCCGGTTCCTACACATTGCAAAAAAGCGAGCAGTATGAGCGGGGATTCCCCACACAAATTTGTTTCAACTCCAAGTTTTTCAACCAGACTGTTTTTTGAGCCAACATCTGTTTTTTAGGGTTCCAATCAGAGACATTGGAGGTTGCTTAATATACGATAACTCGACTGGTGATTGGTTAAAAATAAAAGGAGTGATTTTTGATTCGTCCTTGAGATTTTGTATAAAATGCTCATACCTTACAATTAAATTTTCATTATGATTTGACATATCATGGATAGAACACTAAACATTATTGACATTGAAGTTATGTATACATCAATTTACAATGTGAGTACAGTTTACTAAATTTCTTAATTTATTTCCAAATAAAATCATTTTACCACCCGACTAGTAAATTCAAATTTCAGGGGGACATAGCCCCCCTCCCCTCCAACAATACAAACCCTACATTATGATGAGTATACTCGCTAGAAAACTTAAAGTACGCTCTTTTTTCCACTGTGTAAACCTACATCCCCCCTCCTATGTTTATGAGTTTATTTCATTAGTTTTAGTTATTTCGTTCAAAAATGTCCCTGTTCCCATTATCAAAAATCTTTTTTCCGGTCTAAAACCACTTGTGTTTATAATTACAGAAAGAGTCCTTTTTGGAACCAAACTTCGCACGCTCGTGTTATCACAGATTAAAAGCACATGTTTATGGATAGCAGCAAAGGTTTTCCTTGACAAAGAAGAAATTGTATTCTGGTCTAATTAGACGAGAGATATTCAATTTTCAATTGTATTCCATGATTAAGAGGGTTTTATAAAATAGAAGGCGGGGGGGAGCAATGTATCAATTCTAACACCTTCGTTGCGAGGTGAAAAAACAAACTATTTGGTCGCATGGAAAGTAAGGGGGAGGGAGGGGAGGGGATTCTTTGTGAGGACTAATTTTTTCTTCTGTAAAAAAGGGGAATCGTTTTTTCCATACTAAATTTTTTCTTCTTGTTAAGGAGGAAAATTCCTACAATTACTCTCCTCAAAAGAAGGCTAAGGCTAATGGCATTACTCCAATGCAACAAGTGGAGATAACTGGCCCATTGGGAACCACGCGAATACAATCTGGTCAAAAACCGAAAAGAGAATGGGTGGCTGCTCACAGGATGGTGAACCCCGCTGGCTCATCTATGCAAGAAACGGACATCACCGCCCCATCCGATACACAAATACAGTCTGAATTTGGAAATGTATGTATTTTTACCTAATATACTTTACGTTATTGCTATTACAAATAGTAGATTTTTAAACGAGTAGATTTGTAGGAAAAGGAATCTGATCGCTATTTTTTATGGATGACTAGATTTGTAGGAAAAAAAGAGTCAATTTTTTTTAATGAGCTATTAAGACAATTATTGAGTTGATTTTTTTTTACCATACTTTATTGCTATTAGTCAAACGTTGCGATGTGTGTGTGCTTGTGTGTGAACGTGTGTGCGCATACGTGTGTGTGTGTGTGTGAGTGTGTGCGCATACGCGTGTGTGTGTGTGTGGGTGTGTTTGCATGTGTGTGTGCGTGTACGTATGTGTGTGTGCGTGTGTGTTATTAACAAAATTTGTAATTTATTATGCATTTGTTTTGTAAATAATGCTATAAGCAAAAATTTGTAATTTATTATGCATTTGTTTGATAAATACGAATCCAATTAAGAAAAAAAACAACATTAAACGAGTAGATTTGTAGGAAAAGGAATCTGATCGCTATTTTTAGGGATGACTAGATTTGTAGAAAAAAAAGTCAATTTTTTTTAATGAGCTATTAAGACAATTATTGAGTTGATTTTTTTTACCATATTTTATTGCTATTAGTCAAACGTTGCGATGTGTGTGTGTGTGTGTGAACTTGTGTGCGCATACGTGTGTGTGTGCGTGTGTGTGTGTGTGTGTTCGTGTGCGCATGTGTGTGTGAACGTTTGTGCACATGCGTGTGTGTGTGTGTGTGTGGGGGTGGGTGCGCATACGTGTGTGTGTATGTGTGTGTGAGTGTGTGCGCATGTGTGTGTGCGTGGACGTGTGTGTGTGTGCGTGTGTGTTATTAACAAAATTTGTAATTTATTATGCATTTGTTTTGTAAATAATGCTATAAGCAAAAATTTGTAATTTATTATGCATTTGTTTGATAAATACGAATCCAATTAAGAAAAAAAAACAACATTAAACGAGTAGATTTGTAGGAAAAGGAATCTGATCGCTATTTTTTATGGATGACTAGATTTGTAGGAAAAAAAGAGTCAATTTTTTTTAATGAGCTATTAAGACAATTATTGAGTTGATTTTTTTTACCATATTTTATTGCTATTAGTCAAACGTTGCGATGTGTGTGCGCGTGTGTGCGCATGTGTGTGTGTGTGAACGTGTGCGCGCATACTTGTGTGTGTGTGTGTGTGTGTGTGTGAACGCGTGTGAACGTGTGTGCGCATACGTGTATGTGTTTGTGAGTGTGTGCGCATACGTGTGTGTGTGTGTGTGAGTGTGTGCGCATGTGCGTGTACGTGTGTGTGTACGTGTGTGTTATTAACAAAATTTGTAATTTGTTATGCATTTGTTTTGTAATATGCTATAAGCAAAAATTTGTAATTTATTATGCATTTGTTTGATAAATACGAATCCAATTAAGAAAAAAAAACACATTAAACGAATAGATTTGTAGGAAAAGGAATCTGATCGCTATTTTTTATGGATGACTAGATTTGTAGAAAAAAAAAGAGTCAATTTTTTTTAATGAGCTATTAAGACAATTATTGAGTTGATTTTTTTTACCATATTTTATTGCTATTAGTCAAACGTTGCGATGTGTGTGTGCGCGTGTGTGTGCATGTGTGTGTGTTTGAACGTGTGTGCGCATACGTGTGTGTCTGAGTGTGTGCGCATGTGTGTGTGCGTGTGTGTGTGTGTGTGCGCGTGTGCGCGTGTGTGCGTGAACGTGTGTGCACATACGTGTGTGTGTGTGTGAGTGTGTGCGCATACGTTTGTGTGTTTGTGTGTGTGTGTGTGTGTGAGTGTGTGCGCATGTGTGTGTGCGTGTACGTGTGTGTGTGCGTGTGTGTTATTAACAAAATTTGTAATTTATTATGCATTTGTTTTGCAAATAATGCTATAAGCAAAAATTTGTAATTTATTATGCATATGTTTGATAAATACGAATCCAATTAAGAAAAAAACAACATTAAACGAGTAGACTTGTAGGAAAAGGAATCTGATCGCTATTTTTTATGGATGACTAGATTTGTAGGAAAAAAAGAGTCAATTTTTTTAATGAGACATTAAGACAATTATTGAGTTGATTTTTTTTACCATATTTTTTTGCTATTAGTCAAACGTTGCGATGTGTGTGCGCGTGTGTGCGCATGTGTGTGTGTGTGTGAACGTGTGCGCGTGTGTGCGCATGTGTGTGTGTGTGTGAAGTGCTGCGCGCATACGTGTGTGTGTGAGTGTGTGTGCGCTTGTGTGTGAACGTGTGTGCGCATACGTGTGTGTGTGTGAGTGTGTGCGCATACCTGTGTGTGTTTGTGTGTGTGAGTGTGTGCGTGTGTGTGTGTGTGTGTACGTGTGTGTGTGTGCGTGTGTGTTATTAACAAAATTTGTAATTTATTATGCATTTGTTTTGTAAATAATGCTATAAGCAAAAAATTTGTAATTTATCATGCATTTGTTTGATAAATTCGAATCCTATTAAGAAAAAAAACAATTGTTTGATAAATACAAGTCCGACTAAGAAAAAAAATAAATAGTGTGCTTTAATTGTGATAAAACTTTACTCAAAGAAAAAAAAATTGTTTGATAAATCCGACTAAGAAAAAACAGTTGTTTGATAATACAAATCCGACTAAGAAAAAAAAATAAATAGTTTGCTTTAATTGTGATAAAATTTTCCTCAAAGAAAAAAAATTGTTTGATAAATCCGACTAAGAAAAAAAATAAATAGTGTGCTATAATTGTGATAAAACTTTCCTCAAAGAATAAAAATAGATTGTTTGATAAATCTAACTAAGAAAAAAATAGTATTCTATAATTGTGATAAAACTTTCCTCAAATAAAAAAAATTCAATCCATTCATTTTCTAGTTTCAGGGGGAAGCTACGAAAACAACTGCCTTCCCTGGCCCAGGACTTCAAAATATCATGGGTAATTGTCCCCTCTCGCCGGATGATGTTAGTGAAGGTACGACATTTAATATCCCCCTGGATTTTCAATTTACAACTGAAGAAATGGATAGCCTTATGCAAATTGTTGGACCTAATGTTTCCGGGGATATTTTTGACGATGACTTTATAATTAGGGATTTGGATCCTGTGCAAATAGGTGCAGGACATGAAAATAGCGTCGCGTCCCCGGAACTACGTGAATTTTATTTGTTGGAATCTGCTCTAGGTCACTTGCAAACACATAGGGTAGATTTTAATCCCCCCCGAGGAAAACCTGGTTGACGGGAGCGTCATTTTAACAGACCCTGTAAATGTTCTTCATACCTACATCGACCGAATTCGAGCACTTATTAAGATTCAGATTCAGAAATGGGGGGGTCAGGGGGGATTAAGGCATCGGTAAATCAAAAAGTTTATTTACAAAAGGGGACATCTGGGGACATTTTTTATTTTCATTTTTCAACTGGCAATCAAACTTTTTACCCTGGTCTAAATGAATTTTAGGGTAACTTTTTCAACTGGGTTAATAAATTGATATCAACTTTGGACACATTCAACGAGAGGGGAAGCGGGTCCACAATTTTATACATTGAACACATGGATCTGAATCTCAGTAGATTTAAAAAAAACTTTAGTTTAAGGGGAGGGCGGGGTAACAAAATAAAATGCCACCAAGATTTGTCGGCTACCAAAGGGGTTCAGGGTTTCAAATTTGACACGGGGCTGCAATGCTTTAAATATGCATTTTTAGTAGCAGCCCATAACACATTAAAAATGAGTCATCAATGAAAAATCTCGACAGACTTGCACGTAACGGTGGTGAAAATTTCCCTAAAGTAAATTTTGATGTTTAGAGGGGTAGTATCCGGTGTCCTTAAAAGAAATAACCATATTTGAAAAAACAAATGAAAATCTTGGGTTGGAGGTGGTTGTTCTCCAGTATGACACAGAATTTGTAAATGGGGGAAAGAAACCAAATAAAAAAGGGATTTTATATTCAGTTAGGACACCGTCGGTAGATAATGTTAAAAATTGGGTTTGGGTTATTTATGAGCCCCCCAAAGATGTAAATTCCTATGGTCATTTTTTCCCCGTTACGGCAATAAGTCGACTCTTATCCCAAGGTGTGAAGAAAGGGGAACGTCACTATTGCCCCATGTGTCTTTCCCCATTTTGAAATGAACAAACATTGACAGATCACATGAGATATTGTAAAATTCATGGCAATCAAAGAGTAGAAATGCCGGCAGAAGGCAAAGATACTTTACAATTTAAAAACTTCCAAAATTCCCTGCTACAGGTTGATAAAGTATGTTTGGATTGTGAATCAAGACTGGTGGAGGTATCGGACCCATCAAGGCCAAATATAGTCAAGGAACACAAACTAGTTGCGTGTTCCTATGTGCATGTTCGGTTGAGGGGGGGGGGTGGTGCGGGGGTGCGCGGGGGGGGGGGGCTGGGGGGGGGGGGGGGGGGGGGTGGGGGGGCCCTTCTGCGATTCCACTAATAGAAAGTGCAGCTGGAAGCGTTTTTTTTTTTGTTTTTGTGCTATGGATGAGGAGGGTAGCATGGAGAAGTTATTAGTGTCTTTAATAAAAACAGCGAACGGTGCAATTTCACGATTGCGTCACACCAACTACCCAATGTCATTATCAGATAAGGAGCAACGGCACTAGAAAAGGAGACAATTTGTTGGGTTTGTAGGAGTGCTCTTGCCCCAAAAGACGCGGTCCAGGATCATAATCATCTTATTGACCCCAATTCAACGGGGAAAAGTAACTTTCGGGGGTGGGCTCACAATTCATGTAATTTAAAAATTAAACAGCAACTCTTTCTTCCGGTTTTTATACATAATTCTAACTACGATCTGAAGTATGTGCTACCAGCAATGGCACATCTTCAAAGAAATGGAACAGTGGATGATGCATGGGTGATAGACAGCTTTTCCTACAAAATCATTCCTAAATCATCGGAAAAGTTGCTTGTTTTGGAATTTATGTGGAGACTTGTTGAAGACGATGTTGATTACACGAATAAAATTCGCTTTTTAGGTTCCTACAGTTTTTTCCCCAAATCATTTAGCGAACTAATTCAAGTGCAGAAAAACGATGACGGCTGCAACGCTTTCCCCTTCTCAAGCAAAAATTTCCAAATGATTTATATGATTTGTTGACGGTCAAGGGCATCTATCCTTATGATTATTATTGTTCCATGTCGAGATTCGCCGAGGAAACTATTCCCTCGATCGAATCGTTTTACGACAGTCTACACGATCGTAGGTGCACCCCTGATGAATACAGTTTTGCTAAAAAAGTGTGGGCAGAGGGAGGGTGTAAAAATGGGTTTGACTACTGCAAGCTGTATTTGTCGAGTGATGTGTTAACTTTGTTAGACATTATGTGTAAAAATACGGACAAAATCAATGGGGAATTTAATCTTGATTTAGGATATTATTTTTCATCTCCTCATCTGGTGATGGACCTCATCCTAAAAATTAGCGGGGAAAAAATTGGGCTAATCACCGACATCGATCAGCACCTGTTCATCGAGAGGTCAATGAGGGGTGGATACGTTTTTCACGGGGATCGTATCTTGGAAACTGATCCAACTGGAGAGAAGACGGGGACAAAATCGGTTGCAGTTTTCCTTGATATGAATTCTCTTTACCTCTCGGCCATGTCTCATTATGCGCTACCCTGCGAATACTATAAATGGCTCAATGACCCTCAAGCCCCCACATTTCCCCGACATTGACAGTGTTGAGGAGAATGGGCCGGTTGGATGGTTTTGAATTGATGGGATATACCAGTTGAGCTTCACGATTCAGTAACAGATTTTGTTTTTCCATGCATCAATAGACCTGTGACTAGGGACTCTTTGAGCCCTCGCAATAGGCGTTTAGTCGAGGTGGACGGATTGTATTGGTCACCTTCAAAACAAAAACTTATTGCTGACCTTCTGCCGAAAAAAATATTGTTTTACATCAGGTGGCTTTAAAATAGATGTGCAACAACGGTTTCAACGTCACAAAGGTTCATAGAGCCCTCCAGTTTAGCCAAAAACCCTATCTGAAAAAGTTTGTTGACACCTTTGTCAAGAAACGTTCTGAAGCGCAAACGAAAGTCGAAAAAGAAATTTATAAGCTCATTTTGAATTTGGCTTTTGGTAAAATCTGCGAGAGTGTTCGCAGTAGGAATCGTTGTGACGTCGTGACCGATCCCAAACAATTTGCTCGAATTATTGCCGATCCAAATTACAGTTCCTTCACAATCATTGGCCCGGACATCGTACTATTGAATAGAAAAAAAAGAAGCATTGTCCTGAATAAAAATATTGCTGCAGGCAGTGCGATCTTGGAGATATCTAAAAAGCTCATGTTGGAATTCTACTACAATGTGGCTAGGGTACAGTGGCCGGAGAAGGGGCAAGTAGAGGTCTGCTACGGGGACACAGATTCTCTACTGCTAAAAGCAAAAACCCCAAACCTACTTGATGATTTGGCGCACGGTGAAATCATCAGCTCGCGGATGGACTACACCTATTGGAGTGGGCTTTACCCAGAGCTAGTGAAACGTCGAGCGCCAAATTAGCTTTTATTTTTTAAATCAGAAACGGGAAGCGACATGATTTCCCGGTAATTTGCTGGTAATTCGTTCACTCAACTACAGGAACTTTACTGTAAATGTAGAAAAAATTGCCATGAGTCCATTTCCGACAAGGTCTGTGTTTGTCAAGACGGTGTGACTACCCTCCCCCTGGGACACTATTTAACTTCCGACCGAGCCGAATGTGTTAGCCATAGGGAAAGTCTCGGTTTGAGTAAAGTCCAATAAATTTTTCCCAAAACCTTGGGGGGGGCTCGCGGCCCGGGGGGGCGGCCGCCAGCGGGGGCGCACCGCTACTACCAAAGTTATCTTTTTTTTTACTTAGAGCAGTTTTTTTGTGCTTTTGTAAATATACATGTTGCATTGAAAAAAAGTGATATTATTTTAAGTGCTTTTTCTAGTGCATTTTTTTATAAATAAATTTAAAAAGTGTATTTTTCTTTGTTTTCTGTAAAGTGCTGTTTATAATACAAGAAATACGATTCTTTATTGATTTTGTTCTTAAACAGACTAGTAGTAATAGGGGAAATTATTTAGTCATTAGACAACTATAGTCTACAGTTAGTTGTCCAGGTGAACTGTTGAAGGGAACTTGTATCAATTTAAAACACCATTCAGATCATTTCTGTGTGGGCCGTCAATGTCGGGCAAAACAACACTCTTAACTAAAATAATTAAAAATTGTGATAAAATGTTTGTGGAAAAGCCGAAAAAAATCTACTATTGTTACAGTATTTGGCAGGAGTCATACGATAAAATAAAAGTAATTGCCACGACGGGATTGGTGCAGATACAATTCATACAGGGACTTGATGTTTTCAACATTATTGAACCAAACTCTTGGCTGATTATTGACGATCTTGCTGAATCTATTGAACAATGGTCGCAGGAAATGCTGCAATTGTTCACCGTTCGCTCTCATCATGAACAGATTTCAATTACTCTGGTTCTACACAATCTCTTTCATCAGAGCAAATGTATGCGAACACTTGCATTGAACTGCACCTACTATATCATCTACAGAGTTGTTCGTGATTCTAGCTCCCTAATAACTCTCAATAAACAAATCTATCCAGGTGCCCTCAAATTTCTGCTCTCAGCGTACAATCAGGCAACTAATAAACCCTACGGCTATATCCTATTGGATCTTAATCAAAATACACCCGAGGATTTGCGTGTAGTCACAGATATTTTTGACAATGAAATTACAGTATATCTCCCCGTGAACACTAAAAAAGGCTATTAGTCGCTGTCATGACACTGAAGAAACTACATGAAAATAGACATTTATTTTCAGTTCTAAGCACTTCAAAACCCCCACTTAGGAAAGCCATGCTCAAACATGGTATTGACAATGATTTCATTAATCTAATATCTGAACTTTGTTTAAATTTGACCGAGGGCAATGTTCAACTGCCAGAAGTAGTTAAGCAACAGGCAAAGCAACATCGTTCCATTGTACGTACATTGGCCTCTAAAAACAAAGGAAAGAATTTTAAAAGGAAACGACTTCTTCAGGCGGGCGGTAGCTTTTTCACACTTTTACTACCGATAATTGCAGGACTTGTAAACAGTTTTCTCTAGATAGAATGGCCAAACCCTATAAATTGTCTCCAATAGAACTCGCTCTCTCACCCGTGGAACACTTTGAGGACAATCTGAGTAAATTCATTGACAACGAGAATATTGAGGATGATAAAAAACTGCTTTTACTTCAAGATGCACTTCGCCGAGTGGACAAACATAAACCCTATCGTGCGAAGGCCAGTGGTATTGATCACAAAAAAGAATCATCTCCTCAGGAGTCTGCTACTGCTGCTGCTGGAACACAATTAAAGAAGGAGAATTGGATTCAATTGTATCGAAAATTGGAAATCTAATGCCCCACTCATATCGTGAACAAAGTAAACGACTCATAACTTCTTGGAAGTGTCAGTCATTCAGTTGGCAATGGAAGAGATTATAATTCAAGGCAAGAGCTATAATCTACTTGATTTAATCTATGATATGGTTACAAATCGTAGAGGACTATTATCATTTGACGCTCATCTATACAACTTTCTAAATACATTAAACTTTCCCAAAAGCCTTATTAGCAATAGGCAAATTCTAAAAAATTAAATGAACATGCATCAACAACACCATTAAAATATGAACGAAGAAGAAGAAGATTTTAAATCAATTTTGGAAAATACTTGCACACCTAGTGGAAACTTGACAATAAGGAGGAGCAGCAGCACACCACTGATAGCTAGACAAAAGCGAAGACGTATCAAGTCAACGTCACCACCACCACCACCACCAGTATACAAAAGGGTAGCGGACGTTACACTACACGTTTACATTCAAAATGGCTGAAGTTCTGAAACCTTTGTCAGGCTGAAGTCTTTGTCAGGGATTGAATTCTGCGCATAATTTTTTATCGGAATTAATAAATACTAATGTCTTTCAGGTGATCGCTTTAACTGAAACGTGGTTAAATGATAATAACTCGCAATTACTACATATCCCTGGGTATAATTTATATGTAAGGAATCGCGAGTATTACCAACATGGAGGCCTAGCAGCTTACATTCAGGCTGATTATAAGGTTTCAATAAGAGAAGATCTTACAATATATAGAGAGAAAGTTTGTGAGTGTTTTGTTTTACATATAACTAGAGAGAATTTGAATTTTTGTATTGTTGTAGTATATAGACCTCCACAGAGCCTGCTCCAAGACTTTATGGACCTATTTGAAGAACAATTAATGAAACTTCCGATTAACTCTATGCCATGTTTTATTATGGGGGATTTTAATATTGACCTTATTGATCAGTCATCTGCTAGCACTGAATTTATTAATAGAAGTTTATCCAATGGGTTTCATCCTTGTATAAATATCCCTACAAGAATTACGGGAACATCAGCTAAGCTTCTGGATAACATCCTTTCTAATGTACCCTTGAGTCTTCCCAGGGTCCTTATCAACGATGTATCTGACCACTTTGGAGTTTCAGCTAGCTTTAGAACTGTCACGAAGGTGGTTAAAGGCAAAAAATCAAGGATTCCAGTGATCAGTAAAAGTGCGATGGTAAAACTTAAAAATGATATAGAAAAGGTGGATTGGTACGATGTTCAAGGCGAAGTTCAGGACGCAAATTCAAAGTTTGTTTTATTTTATGAAAAGTTGCAGAGTTTGATAAGTCAAGTAGTCATATTGAAACCGTTTAATAGAAAGCACTCAAAAAAAAACCTTGGATTGGTCCTGTGATTTTGAAGCAAATAAATGTAAGAGATAAATTGTTTAGAGCTCAAATAATTAACCCGACACAAGAAAATAAGCAATTATATAAAATTTATCGAAATAGGTTGAATACAATTTTAAGAAATGAAAAAAAGAAATATTTTGAGAAAAAGTTTAAGGAGGTCGAAGGATGCCCTAAGAAAACCTGGGGACTAATAAAAGAAGTGATTGGATTAAAAATAAATAGTGTACCTGATGAATTAGTTAGTGTAATGGGAAAGACTTTGAATTCTGAAAAGGACATATGCAATGAATTTCAGAGTTATTTTTCGAATATTGGTCTGAATTTAGCTATGTCAGTTGTGCCTGATAGTGGTGACCCATCGTCCGAGTCCTTACTGAGGGACCCAATTGATGTGTCTCTTCACCTTAGACTTCTAACGGTTGATGAAATTAAAAAAATTATTTATGGGTTGCGTAGTAATTCATCTGGTAGCGATCATATTACTCTAAAAACACTTAAATGTATTTTTCCTGTTATAGCTGAAGTTTTATGTGGGTTAATTAATGAGTGTTTTCGTCAAGGAAAATTCCCAGATTGTTTTAAAGTTGCCCGTATAACCCCAATTCATAAGGGTGGTATTCAAAATGACCCAGGAAACTATAGACCGATATCTGTTTTACCCATTATTTCCCGTGTTTTAGAGAAGTGTTTTAGTATTAGAATGATGAGTTTTTTGGAGGATCATAAGTTACTGGTAGAGACACAATTTGGGTTCCGTAGAAAAAGGACAACGGAACAGGCGATGATTTATTTGACAACTATTATTAATGATGTATTAGATAAAGGTTTCAAAATAGGTGCTATATTTTTAGATCTGATGAAAGCTTTCGATACTGTGGATCATGAGCTTCTACTTAAGAAGTGTGAGGTGTATGGTTTGAGGGGTAAATCATTAAATTTTTTAAGAAGTTTTTTAAGTAATCGTTATCAGTATGTCCAACTAAATGATACTTCTTCCGAAAGAAAGCGTATTGAAATAGGTGTTCCGCAAGGATCAGTTCTCGGTCCTATATTATTCTTGATATTTATTAATGATTTACCAAATTGTCTAAATAATTTTTGCTATAGAATAAATGAACTAACGGTAAACCCGACTAATGAAACGGTTTCACTTTTTGCTGATGACACAACAGCCATTAGCACAGCTAAGACAGCAGAGCTGCTGCAGATTTCCATGAAGGAATCAGTTAATAGAATTACAGCATGGCTGAGGGTAAATAAATTAAGGATTAACATGGCTAAGTCTAACTTTATTATTTTCTCGCGATCATCAAACTTTTACCCATGGATCAAGGAATTAGATATGCCCAATGGCGTTATAAAACGGACTGCGTCTTTTAAATACCTTGGGATTGTAATAGATGAAACTCTATCTTTTAAGGAACATGTTACTTTAACTAGCAAAATTCTGGCAAGAAATCTTGGTATAATGAAGAAACTCCAACATTGTTTTCCCAAGTCTGTCCTTCGCCATCTTTATTTTTCTTTAATACACCCGTATATACTTTATTGTTCAAGTATTTGGCTCTCTACTTTTTCTTCTACCCTAAAACCAATAAGAGTTCTACAAAATCATGCAGTAAGAATTTTAGCCGGTATATCTCCACGTATGTCTGCTAGAGAAATTTACCCAACTTTAAAAATTTTGCCGGCTGCAGGCCTGCGTGAGTTCTATGTATTGTGGTTTATTTTTAGACTGCAGCAGGATGCTCAGCCTCGTTGTTTTGGTGATTTATTGTCCATTAGGTCTACTGTTCATTCTCATGATACAAGGGGTAGCGCGGACTTCTGTGTACCTAGAGGTATATCTTCCCGTTCATGTTTTTCTGTTTTTTATAGAGGTACGCGGAAATGGAATAGTTTGAATAGTGATATTAAGACTATTGGTGACCCCAATATTTTTAGAAAAATCATTAAGGAACTGCTTTTTGCTGAATATGAGTTTTGACTGATTAATTGATTTATTTATTGTGGGGGTTTTGTTGATATGATGTTCCCAGAGGAAGTATAATATATGATATTATTTTGTATTTATTGTTTAGTGTGATGGTATTAGTGGTGTCGGTGGCCAAGTATTCTTTGTTTTAAGGATTTTGTTTACTCTACCTCCCCCACGGACAAGCTTTGCTTTTTAGGGGAGGCAGCAATAATTTTTTGTTGATATGTTTTTTTGTTTTTTTTTTCAATAAATCCTTCTTCTCTCTGTTTATGAAAATATTGGTGAAGTGAGGAGTTTAAGTTCCCCCACCACTCTTTCCAAAGTCACTAGTGTTCACGCTAAAAGTGTACAAGACTATCTACAAAATGAATCAATTTACACTCTGCATAGAAATCATAGACTTCGTTCTAATCATTATCGAAAAACTAAAGCCTTTTTCCCATTGCATATAATGCAAGCAGATCTCCTAACTCTAGATGAGATTCAAAGACGTCACAATACACCGTACAAGTACATTCTACTTGCAATCAGTGTTTTTAGTCGCTATGCATATGTCATTCCATTGCGCTCGAAGAGAGGTGTTGAAGTTGCTCAGGCTATTGAAAGTATTCTCGAACAGGATTCGTATAAAAAAATTCAAACGGATCGCGGTAGTGAATTTGTTAATCCCCATGTTGGAAAAGTACTAGCGAAATATAATGCACTGCTCTATCATAGTCATAGCCCTATAAAGGCTGCATTGGCCGAACGATTGTTAAGGACTATTCGACTTTTAATTTCAAAATATTGTACATTGAAAAATACATCTGCTTTTATTACTGATTTAGATAAAATCATGTTGATTTATAATCAACGACCTCATCGATCATTGTCCAATTCAACCCCAACGGAAGTTCATAGTTCTGATCATGATGCAATTGACACTTTTCTTAAACAATATTCCAATGAAACGATTGTCAAGAAGAAAAATAAATTCAATGTTGGTGATACTGTTCGAATTAATAGAACAACTAATGTTTTTGAAAAGGGTAATTACTTGTGGTCCACAGAACTTTTTAAAGTGGCAAAAATCCTAGACACTAAACCGATAACTTATCGTTTGCGTGATACCAAAGATGAACAGATTCTTGGCGGCTTTTATGACTATGAGCTACAAAAAGCTAAAAATAATAGTGAAATCTATCAAATTGAAAAGATATTAAAGACTCGTACTCACAGGGGTAGGAAACAGTTACTTGTTCGGTGGCTAGGATACAACTCTGATTTTGATTCTTGGATCGGTGTTGAAGATATTGACAATGCCCAGTGATTTCTATGTAACGTTTATGTCCAACGTTTCCGATCCTCTCTACAACGACTTGAATAAGACAAGTGATTTTTGGACGAAATTTTCCCCCGCCATCAAATTTGACGGCGCTTATGAAGTGGCTCTTGTCGATTTTATCCTCAAAAATACCTATGACATCCTGAGAAAGGATCGTGTGTATGATATAAAAGTTATACCATTCGATTGGTCACTCTTTGTCGACTATGAATGGGTTGAAGCACTTAAATCTAGCGAATATGCACATGTCAAATTGAAATATATTGAATATGATGATATGAGAGATTTGCGTCGTACAATCAATAGAAGAATCTCATCGTAGGAATGGTACATTCCATTTTAATTATTCATTGGAACACGATAGGATTTACATTACCTCACCTGTTGACACTGAAATAATTATTCTCAATGATAATCTGAGAGACGTTCTTGGCTTTAAACAGAATATGATCAATGGGAAAAATGCTGGCACCGTTTACGGGACGGATCAAGTTATTTTTGCTGATTATCCACCTGGTTTCGCCTCGGACTCTTGCATATTTCTCTATGTATCTTTTGTGGAAACATCGAGAGTTGGTAATTCAAATGTCTCCCTCCTACTTGTTCTTGAACGAAAAACAACCCATGAACTTGTTCATCACTATAATATAAAGCATCTTCAGTATATTCCTGTAAACATTGGAACTCTGTCAATTAGCACTAAGAAGTGAATTGGGTGATCCTCTAGCAATAACAAAAGGCTCAGCAGTGATTACATGTCATTTTCGACCCATTGTCGGCGACACCAACACCTAAAATGAACAATTGAAGAATTCCATTTGTCTGTCCCGATATCTATTGCTTTGTTGGTGCTCTGAGTCCACGTCAAATAGGCAATGGATTGGACTACTACAAGGGGCGTACTACAATGTCTGGCTATGGTCTTGGTAGCTGGTTTGCTAGGCTATTTCGTTCTGCACTACCCCTTGCCAGAAAATATCTTGTATCTGCTGCATCAAATTTTGCTGCCTCCACACAACAGGACTGGGGGTCGGGCCAGAATTTCAAAGACAGTGTTAAGGAAAATATTAGATCTTCAGCAAGAGCCGTTGGTGAGCAATTAAAATCTCGGCAAAATGGGGAGGGATTGAAAAGGATGCGTGCACGTCATTCACTCATCAGTCTCTACCCAGGTGGTAATCGAAGAACATCAACAAGGACTTTGAGGAATAAAACAAGGAAGACCAATAAGAAGAAGAAAAAGAGTGTTAGATCAAAGAAGGATTTCTTCTCTTAAGATGACTTATCTCCCCCACAAGGAATCATATCCATCAATCAGTTCCTCATTGAATCTAATCTATGCTGAAAATGTTGATGTCAGTGTCAAGTATGGCTATTATGAACAATTTCATCCCCAACAACCCCTCTTGGAAAATATACACTTTCAAATATTTTCCAATGAAGACTATTTCATTGATTTGTCATCAACATTTATTGATTTAAATGTTGCGGTGACGAAAAAGTCAGATAATACAACTCCAACTGTTGTCGACGGTCTCTCCTACGAAAACTGTATTCTACACAACCTATTCAAACAAATTAATGTATTTATCAATGGAACATTGTGAGCACTAGCAATAATTTATCCAACTATGCAAGCTACATAAAATTTATGATGATGACACCAAAGGTATACAAGGAGTTGAGAGGACAATCATTGGGCTATGAATATCGATCAGGTGTTGATATTGACGGTGAGTTGACTACTGCAGTGAGCCAGGAGTATCATCTGGTTGGAAAATTAAATCATGAGATATTCAACATATCTCAATGGTTACCCCTCAATGTCAAGATTGACATAAAGTTGCAACTGGCCCCATCGAATTTCATTTTGAGAAAAACTGTTCCTGCAGCACCCGATGCAAATGTCATTATCACATCGGCAATCTTCCACGTTCGAAAACAACAGGTTATGAGCTCTGTTGCATTGGCAGTGGAAAAGCTAAGAGCCAATGGCAACAACATTAAACTTCTTGTCCCCCATACGATCACCAATCAACGTCACATTGCCGCCGGCTCTCGTAGCTATACCGATTCATCATTTATCAATGGAGAAATCCCATCAAAATTGGCTTTGGCCTTTGTGAAGAGTGGCAGTGCCGTTGGATCCTGGACTGAATCCCCCCATGATTTTAATTTTTTGGTCTATCTAGCCTTGTGTGCAAAGTGAATGGTATTCCACTGTACACTCTATCATTTGACAAAAAATCCTATAGAACTCTGTACGAGTTGACCATGCAATCCCTAGATCATGACTCTCAACTATTTGAAAATGGAATAACCGATTCAATGTTTTCAAAAAATCATGGTGTATTTGTTTTGACTTGTCGGGGACTCAGGATATGAGCATAGTACGAACAGGGAATGTACGTTTAGAGTGTACATTTGCCGATGCTTTGACTGAGAGTATCACGCTAATATCATTGAGTCAATTTGAAACCTATTGGGAGATCACACCCGACGGCAGTGTTCTACTAGACCTAGCACCATGAACACAAACCAAATAATCAACGTATTTAGTATGGATCCATACATGTCCCAGTACAAGTCCTATTGCATACCATCGGACTTCATTGAAAAAATTCCAAGTGTTAACAATGCCCTAATCATTGTTAATAGCAGTCCATCGACTTTGAAGACTGGCCATTGGCTATGCCTCTTTCAAACAGCGAAGAGTATTGAATTTTTGATCCTCTTGGCCTATCGTATAAATTCTACACTCCATACATCAGTAAATTTATTGAAAGCAGTGGGAAAACTATTATTCAAAATCAACGAAGAGTACAGGATTTAACGACTAAGACATGTGGCTTTCATGCACTGCTCTTTTTCATGTTCAGATGTCGTGGCTATACCTACAAGCAGTTTCTCGACATCTACGTTGACTTACCTTGATTGAACGACTTTCTAGTGGAAAATATACTTACAAGCGTGTTTAATATTGATTTTAGTGCCCTACGAATAAAATGTTCTAAAAATGTATGTGAAATTGTTTTTCAATAAAAATAATGTATGTACATGATAAAAACGACTTTTCTACTCTTTAGATTTCATCTTCTACTAGGTATTTGTCGACAACAACTAATGCAGGTAGATTATCCAAATTCACAGTATGCTGATCCTTATGTACTGCAATGTCAGGGTCGCATTTTCTACAATAGAGTGTAACTTCACTCTTGTCATATCTCTTTATATAGTCAATGATACTATTCTCATTCATTCTATAGAATTCACATGTTTCAATTTGTTTATTTGAAGTAATGTCACAAACAATGTCCTCAAGTGGTGAATCACATTCCGTCACAGCCAAATAAAAATCAGTGGGCTTATAATCATAGTAGTCATTGTCTTCACAACGATGACGTAGAAACCAAATTCTTTTTATGTTCCAACAGTTGAATCGCTGACCCGGCTCCTCCTCCCAGAACAATCTAAAACCACGACGATACCAATCTCTTAGCAATAAACTAAAATCACGCTTAGGATTCTTTCCAATCATACCGGGATATGTATTCTCCCATTGATTACATTTATCATAGTGGCAATTAGAGCATAGGTGCCCTCTAGGATGAGAGTCACACACCTCTTCATGACAAGAATTACAACCTTTAATTTGTACAGCATATCCTCTATGTAATTTACACGGGTTGCATAATCTACACTTTTCATCATACTCATCAATCATTGTGCAATTCTCACATGATGACCAGCTGCCCAGTGTGTACGTACATAGTGGGCATGTATGGAACATTTTTTCATGTGTTGACAGTCTCACTGCCACAATGAAACTGAGCTATCAGCAACAACAAATTGAGAGAGAAAGAGAAGAGTAAATACCTCCGTTGTCTCTGATTGGCCCCCTAAAAAACAGATGTTGGCTCAAAAAACAGTCTGGTTGAAAAACTTGGAGTTGAAACAAACTTATGTGGGGAGTCCCCGCTCATGCTGCTCGCTTTTTTGCAATTTGTAGGAACCGGAGGGGAATCCCCGCTCGTTTGGAAAGGTACCAAAGAAAGGCAAGCAAAACGTGTTTAATCACGTGTAGAGGTCCCATAGAATAACATTGGAAGGAACATAATCCACCCAAATCCATAAGTATATGCTCTGGAAATGTTTTTCCTATACGTCCCAGCAAATAGCATGGTAATTCCTATACGTCCCAGCAAAATGGAAGACCATGTGAGAGGATACTCACTCTGTTTGAAAAGGTGTATAGGTCCCGTAGAATAGCATGGGAATTCCTATACGTCCCGTAGAAGTATAAGTTAGCACTCTACTTACGTTGGATAGAGCATTGGTGTTAAGTGCACTGATAGAGAAGTATGGATCAGGCAGAAAAAAGCTGTATTTTGCGTTTCTAGACTTAAGAAAGGCATTCGACAATGTAGATAGAGCTCTCCTTGAAAAGTGTTTAAGAGATGTAGGTCTACCTTTAAGTTTTATTCGTTTATTTGTTGGAATGTATTCTGGGACTAAGTCTATGGTCAGGGTTGCAGGTTCGGGATTTTCCAGGTTATTTGACCATAAGAAAGGAGTGAAGCAGAGCAGCGCCATGTCCCCGAGACTGTTCGGTTTGTTTTTGAATGATATGGAGTTTCTGGAAAAAATGGGCTCCAAAACTGTGTTTTGGAAAAATTAATTTTTCGGTGTTATTATTTGCAGATGACACTCACTGGTGGCGAAGTCGGCAAGGGAGCTTCAGATGTTACTGGGTTTAATTTAGGAATACTTACAAATGAAAAAGTTACAGCTGAACGTTATGAAAACTAAAGTGGTTGTTTTCAGTAAAAGGAAGGAAAAAATAGATAATATATTTGTATTTGGAGGACAACAATTAGAAGTAGTTTAAATAATAAAGTATCTTGATTATATCTTCCAAAGTAATGGTGGATTGAGTTCTCATATTAAAGAAGTGTTAAATAGGGGAAGAGCTGCAACATTTTCACTTTTCAAAAATAAAATTAGTAGAATGAAGAATTTGTCTTTGCATAAGAGGGTTTTTTTTATCTAAGATTATGCCGATTCTCCATTACGGGGCAGAGATCTGGGGACATTAGAACGCTGCCCAGTTAGAAAGCGTTCAGTAGTAGGAGAAAAATAAGTTTTGACCAGGAAAAAATTGGTGTAGAAATGGTTTCTTCACCATCCGGACCGGAAAAAAATGCTTAACAACATGTCAAAAATCTAAATCTCTAGCTCGATGCGAAATTGTTTTTTTTTAATGTTTTTTTATTTCTTTTCTCAAAAACCGGGAAAAAAATTAAAAACGTAAACTATAATGTTTTACACATCTTTTTAGATCAGCTTTTGGCTCTGAATTCATTTCTGATAATCATTTCGTTACCTGACCAAAAGAAAAATATTTATCAGCAAAAAAAAATGGGGAAAAACTGTGTCTTTGGGGAAAAAAACTCTTGCCAGCGTTTATCAAGGTCTACTACGGAATAAGTTTGTCGTTCTTGTAGTCTATTTGGCTATGTAAACGAAAAGCTTAGAAAAAAAAGACTAAACAACAATAAACAGGAATGATGAAACACCTCAGCGCCAAACACCATGAGACAAGGTAGGTTCTAACTTAATGTGTTCAGAGAAAAGCTTTTATCTTATTTTTCAAATATATAGAAACTGCACATCATCAAAATGTAGGAACTAGATTTTTCATCATCACAGTTAACTGTTATTCTTCTTCACTAAGTTCTTCTTCTTGAAACTTCGAATTGTTGCACGAGCTTCCCTTACAGGTACGGCAGGCTATAGTACACTCAAGTCCGTTTTTCTTACAGGTACACTTTTCACTATCACAGCTGTCAATACGACACCAGCATTTGATAATTTTCAGCAGCTGAGACGGAGCGGCAGGGAGATCTGTTTTTATTGGCGCAAAAACTTCTTTACCCTGCAGTTTCGATCCCAGGCGTAAAGGGTCTACTGGGTTCCCGAGCCAGATTTGAACTTGGCAGTAGACACGTAGCGAGTGGTACTTCGCTGCTGCCTGAGTCGGTGGCAGTTCTTGTGGATGCACGAAAGTGGTGGCAGTGCTCACTTTTCTGTGAAAGATTAGCTTTCTGGCAGTGTCCAGGTTCGAAACATCAGGGCAACCGCACAGTATCAACAATGCTCGCTCTCCTGCTGCCACGATATCGTCAAGCGATGCGAGCTTGTCGCCAAATATAGCAGCGCTGTCCCTGAAACTCTTGTTGGAAAGTAGCAGCTGAACGGCTTTGCCCTTTCCTATTCCGTAAAGGTGATAGGTTGTGTCACAAACCAGCACGGCATGACAGAATGGTATCAGATTGCTGACATCTGTTCCTAGCTTCTGCTTCATCTCACTAATATCCCAAGCTGTACTAGTACCGCCAAACTTAGCTTTAGGTGAGAAATATAAACGCCCGGAACGCGAATCTGATCGACTGATCAGAACAACCAAGATGTCAGTATCATCAGCAACCACGATTGTGTCTGTAAGACTAGCAGCTTCTACGGCTTTTTCTACAATCACAACGTCGGGTTCTCCTTCCGAGTGGAAAATTCGGAAACCTACGGCTTCCAAATGGTTGCCGAGCAGCTTCAGGAAACGTCCTTTGTTTGTCTTACATGAAAGAAACTCTTCTTTCTTCATGCAGAGGGTCATCTCTTCGGTGAAAAAAACTTGGCGGCCAACCATCCTTGCTCGACGTAAATGGGTAGCATCTTTGATTGCTGGACCACCTTCATATCCGTCAAACACAACGATCGCACTAGGGTACCTTGCTTGTACGTAATGGACGTATGAAGCAAAGATGACCCTGAAGGTTGACCCTACCTTCCATGGAACTCGATGTAGAAGAGAACCACCATCCAAGATGATGTTACACGCAGAAGCAGGTCTTGAGGGTTACTGAGTCTCGATCCCGCAAGCCTGAAAGATCGCTTTTGCAAGCTCTGGCTTATTTGCTTTTCTCATAAGGCCATCGCTTTCGAAAAGAGAAGGAGGAATCGTACAAAGTTCGTACTTGAAGTATTCTTCTCGGAGGTCAGTTCGTTGGGCTACTATTATAAACCGCTGGAAAAGGAGTGCCGGATCTATGTGCGCTACCACAGAGGCCCCCTCCTTTTTGGCATTCATTAGGGTCACTTGGTCTTTTTTCTTGAAGACTTGACCCTTCAAGGTTTTTTCCCGTCATCTTACTTAGAATCAACTTTCTAGCCACATCGGCCTCGTCAACATTAATGTCTTGGGAAGAAGTTATGCCGTTGGCAATGTTTCTAAGCTGATTGTCACCTCTGAACGGAGAAGATTCTCCGAAGTATCCGACGAGCTTCTGGGTATCGTCGAAGTCACGCTCCTTTCTACTGGAACTCATGTCGTGGTGCTGCTCACTTGTCGAGTAACCAATTTTTGTCAAATTTTGCATCAAGAGGTTGATCTCCAGGCATGCTGGTCTTGACAGAACCCAAATGGCTCTCTGCTGTTCTGTCATCCCACCTCCAGTTGTAAGACCGCCCGATGTTTTCAGACTTCTCATATACTCCTGCTCGATGACAAGATCTGCCGAGAGCCCAGCCCAGCGTCGCTCTGATCTTCTAATGGTGTGACCTCCCTGTTCAAGTGCTTCGAAGATTGGTGGGTGACTAGTTTGAAGCTTAGCCATCTCTTGCTGGTATATCCAGACCGACTTGACATAGAGGTTATGTCCAGATGCTGCTAGAAACGGAAGCATCTCTACTGCAGATTGTAGGTGCAAATCCCACAGGCCTAGTCTCTCGACACGTATGAACTTAAGCAGTATCCCAACCATGTCAAGATACTGAAACCAGAGCTTCGCAGTTCTCTGAGTCAGCAGGTCTTGGCGTCTCTGCTTGAGAAAGTTTTCAAGTTACTTGAGCTGGGGATCATGACTGAGATCTTCGGGTGGGAGGTATCCATCCAGTACGTTAGCGAAGACAGTAGACATGTCTAGAGACGTCAACGTCGCTTGCTCTTCTTCGAGGAGATGAGCATATATGGCTGAGCTCACGAGAATTTGAGATTGAACAGCTCTAGAAATCGCTTTTCCAGAAAGAATGTGCGGCACTGCATCAGTCGCGTATACCAATTCCAGAACCTCTTTCAGACCAGAACCTTGCATGAGGTGTCCTATGCATCCGACGAAACTCATCATCAAATGAAAACCGCCTAACTTGAGAACAATACTGCTCAGCTCATTCGTCGTGTCGGACTTGAGGATCTTCATAGACTTCCACCAGAGCGTCTGGTCAAATGTGAGAACGGGTGTGAATCCGTAGATTCTGCCTTGCAAAGCTACAAAGCGCAAGGTTGAGTAAAGGCAGGATTCGTTGCTAGACGGGAGGTCAATCATCGGCAAAAACAAGACGCTTGCCTTGCTGCGAAGGTTTCCCGTTTTATGATGTATTTGGTTGGACAAAACTGACTGCATGAATCCATTCCAGCTCGGTCTTGGGACATTCAGGAACCCGGTAGCTAACCAGAGCTGATCGAGTGAGGCATACGGGTCGTTGACATTTTTGCCAGGGATCTTCTCATATTGCACCTTTGAAAGCACTGTCTCACTTAAGCGGTAAGGGTAGATGGGAATTTTTCCTTTTTGGGCTACTTCATCTAATGAAACTTCAACTCTCGGAATGGGTGATCGGCTGTTAATGAGAGGAGGCGTGACTGTTGCTAGCAGAGCCATCCCATGGAAAGTGTTTTCTTCCGTCCATCGTGCAAACATCGTAATCTGCATTATCAGCTACATGCTGCACAGCATGTGCGGAAGTAACTCCTGCAAGGCTAGATTCATCATGGACTGATGCACAGCGTTTAAATTTCTGGACTTCAGCATAGGAGGAGCAGAATCCATTCTGTGTAAAGTGTCAATAAGAAATCTGGACTTGAAATGGTGATCCAGTTGAACTGCTAAGCCTAGTTGCAGTGGACAAATGAGGGCACGCGGGCGAGCTGCTTGAACGATGGAATTGCCAATGGCAAGCACATTGAAGGAAATATCGGTTCAAACGAATATTTCATCTAAGAACACCATTAGGCTATTAGGTAGAGAGCCTTTCAGCTGTTCTCCAGAAGAAATCGGCTTTGCGGTCATATATGATTCTTTCTGTGCTGGCAGTCCTTTGATATCACTTTTGATAATCTTTGCTGCTGCTCTAATAAGCTTGATTTTCTCACTCTCTTCGTTATCGGTTTTGTCCAAGTAATACAAATTCTGGAGTATCGCTGATGCTTTTTCTTTGAATGTCACCACGTCAGCCTTACCGTCAATAGTTGCAAATACTAGCTGGTCACTGAAATATTCCAGAAGCTTGCTCTTCAAGTACTTGTTAGAGTACGGTTCAAGGTCTGTCCCATTCAAAAGCTCTCCCATTTTAACAACAAGTTGACTGACTGTATACTGTTCTTCGTCATTTTCTTCGAAAAAAGTAGCCAGCTTCAAAAACGCCTGATATCTTTCATCTTGACTTGGCCTCCCCCTTTTTGGACGTTTTTTATCTGGCTAAGTATCTTCGAGTATTCCAAAAAGTTCTTGCGTCGCAAATCTGGCTGGAAGGCTCTTATTTAATTGAAACATAGAAGAACAGGCTTTGTGATAAATTGCGTCAACTGCGTGCAGGTCTGACACTGCACATATTCGGCGGAAAACGTTATTTGACCAACCAGCATCACGGCTTTTGCACACTGCCTTTATACTCTCTTCAAAGTCTTTAGTCCAAACCTTGTACCACTCGTGTCTTTTTCTGTGGGTAGTGTTGAGATTTATCCTTGTAGTGCAGAAAAAGCAACACTCTTGGAAGTTGAAACTTGGAGTCCGTGATCGGAATACCACTTTTTCTGCTTCCGTCTTTTCTTGCAAGGTTCGTCATCTCTCATTCTCAATCTTCGACAGGTATATTTTGTTTTTGAAAGTCTTTCTGCAAGCAACATGGACTTGGTTCCCTGCCTCGACAGAGATGCTGGTACCTCTCGTTTTGCTAGCTTTATTGATTGCCGTAGCTCCTTTTTCTGCCAGTACCGACGATTCTGAGGTGTCTATTGAACGTTCACAAAGGGGACATAAAACTGCGGTCTCCGCCATCTAAAAAAGAGAACTGGGAATAAGTGAGTATAAGTAGCATAAGTATAAGTAGTATAAGTAATAAGTGAATATAAGTATGGGAATAAGTAGAGCTGTCGGTGAATGTTACAACGAAAACCCTGATTCTGAACCGAAAAATCTGTAGCTAAACACTCCCCAGTTCAGATAGGTTACTAAAATAAATGAACTGTCAATCTTATTGAGGGCCGGCGCCGAGTATCATGGGTGCTTTAAGGATTCTTGACCAGGGAAATCTGACAGTCACATCAGCGAAAGGGACCGGCGATAGTCGATAGTACTCTCGCTTCCACTAGAGAAATAGCTTTTTCGTTCCGCCTAGCGGCGTCGACCGTGCTGCACTCTAGCGACTTGTTTGCTGTACTTAAGTTTTCTTCAGACAGATGGCGCTGATAAAATATGTGTCAGAAAACAGAGGTAGGACGAGCGTAGAGTCTTCTTTCATTTCTATATTTCCTTCCTCCGATTCCTTTCCGCTTCCTAGTAGTTACGTTACAAAAGCATCGGCAAGAAAAACAAACAAAAACGCACCTTTGTTAAATCTCTGCTCGGACTCCAAAATACTTTCCATCTGAGGAGTTTTTTTGCAGATAAGTGGCTCTACAAGGCTCAGCAGACTTGTGTAACAGAAAGTGAATATCAGAAGGGGCTTTCCAGCTGGTTGAAAATGTCGTCACCAATAAAGCTCGGTAGGAAAAGAAATGGATTCGGAACGCCGGTAGGCTATTTGTTCAGATGGGGAAAAATGAACCGAAAATTCGTGCTCCTCTTCGAAAAATACCCTGTGATCGTGTGTCGCTTGATTTTTTTTTTTTTTTTTTTTTTTTTTTTTTTTTTTTTTTTTTTTTTTACTTCATAAAAAAACAAAAACAAAACATAAAAAAGAATTAAATGATTAAACGTGATGTTTCTGTCTAATAAAAGAGCACAAAAACAATCGTTTCTTAAGAGGGAAACCATCAATAAACTACTTTTCTTTTCACGGTTCCTCATTCTCGGATTCTGGAAATATCTAAAAAATAGGCACAAAAAATGTAAAAAAAAGGGAATTTCGCAACGGGATGGAGATTTAGATTTTTGATATGTTGTAGAGCTCTCTTTTCTGAACACAGTGGTGCAAAAATAATTTCTATACCAATTTTTTCCTGGTTCGACCATTTTTTTCCGTATCTTTCCCCTACTACTAGGTTATTTTAAGAGATTGTACAGTTTGCATAGAATGACCCATACCCAGTTTCTTAAAGGAGACCTTGGACTTTGGTCTCTTAAAAGTTATGGGACAGTCCAAATGATAAAATTGTGGCTAAGGGTTGTACAGTTACCGAGTGATAGGTTACTAAAGGCTGCATATGATGAGTTACTTCAGCTAAATAGGAAAAGATCTTGGCCTTTTAAAGTTAAAGAGGTATTGGATAAGACAGGTTTTTCTTTCGCATGGAATGATGGCCTTGGCCCAACTAATCAACAATTACAGTTGGATAAGGAAATTAAGCGGGTGCTGGAGGACCAGACGATACAGAAATGGGGTGAGGAGATTAAGAATTCGTAAACTTTAAGGTATTATAATGAGGTTAAGATAATTTATGGTCAGGAATTTTACTTTGAGTTAAATTTACCGTCTAGATACCTTACATATTGGATGCAGCTACGATCTAATTGCCTTCCGATTCGTTCGAGATTGAAAGTTTTTGAGAGGAGGAAAAGTGTCCCGGACGGCAGGTTTGCTTGCCCTCTTTGCCACGAAGAGAAGGACAATTTGGACCATTGTCTGAGTCGTTGTCGAGGTCTTTTGGGGGTAAGGGAAAATTTATTTGG